>JAABKJ010007545.1:115416837-115458388 GCA_011634705.1 Andricus grossulariae
TATACCGTTTCAATTTACATAAATTTTTCATTTGGGCCTAATTTCTTTTTTAATGCAGTTTCAATTCTTCCCTAATTGCAGTTTGAATAAATTTTCAATTTGGATCCATTTTTCATTTGAATACAATTAAAATTTGTATTTTTTCCATTTTTATCGAATTGAAATTTGTATCTATTTCTTATCTGGATACCTTTTTAATTTGGATCCAATTTCAGTTTTAATGCAGTTTTAATTTAGACCCAATTTTATTTTTAATGCCATTTCATTTTACATCAATTTTTCATTTAAAAAGATTTTTTCATTTAGATTTATTTTTTATTTGGATCCAATTTCAGTTTGGATGCAATTTCATTTGGGGTTCATTTTCGATTTGGATCCAATTTTCGTTAGGTCCGAGGTTAGATATTTGTTCCGTTTAAGTACATTTTGAATTTGAATCCATTTTTTATTTGTATTTAATATCAATTTAAATGCATGTTGCATATGAATGCAAACAAAATTTGGACCTTTTTCATTTGTATCCAATTCGAATTTGTATCTATTTTTTATTTGGATGCTATTTCAAGTTGGATGAATTTTTTAATTTTGATAGATTTTCCATTAGAATTAATTTTTTATTTAGATCCAATTTCAGTTTTGATGCAGTTGCAATTCAGACCAAATTTCAATTTGGATGCAATTTATATTGGGGATCCATTTCCTATTTGGATCAAATTTGGATGTGAATCCATTTTTTATTTGAATTAAATTTTAATTAAGATCCATCTTGCATTTTAATGCACTGAAAATTCAGACTTTTTCGATTTGTTCCCAATTTGAATTAGTATCTACTTTTTATTTAGATGCCGATGAATTTGGATAGATTTTCCAATTGGATTTATTTTTCATTTGGATCCACTTTGCATTTGAATGCAATTTTAATGCTAAGCTTTTTCACTCGAATGTAATTTAAAATTGAAACAATTTTCCATTTGGATGTAATTTAAATTTCTATCAATTTCAGTTCGGATGAAATTTTAATTTGGATCCATTTTTCATTTGCGTCCAATTTCTGATTTGGATCCAAGTTCCGTTGGTTCTTTATTGAATTTAAATACAGTTTGAATTTGGATCAATTTTTTATTTGTATGGAATCAAAATTTTGATATTTCTCATTTGTATTCAATTAAAATTAGTTTATTTATTTATTTGTATACCGTTTCAATTCGGATCATTTTTTTTTTTAATTTGGATATTTTTCATTTTGGTTAATATTTCATTTGGATCCATTTTCAGTTTTGATGCAGTTTCAATTTAGACCCAATTTCATTTTGGATGAAATTTCAATTTGGATCCATTTTTCATTTGCATCCAATTTTTATTTGGATCCAAGTTCCGTTAGTTGTTTGTTCCATATAAATGCAGTTCCAATTTGGATCAATTTTTCATTCGGATCCATTTTAGTTTTAATGCAGATTAAATTTAGACCCAATTTCAGATTAGACGAAATTTCAATTTGGATCAATTTCCTATTTGCATTCAATTTTCATTTGGATCCAAGTTCGGTTAGTTTTTTGTCTCATTTGCATACAATTCAAATTTGGATCCATTTTTAATTTGAATCCATTTTGCATTTGTATGCAATCAAAATTTGAATCTTTTTCATTTCTATCCAATTGAAATTTGTATCTTTTTGTTATTTGGATAGATTTTTCATTTCGATTAATTTTTCATTTGGATGCAATTTCAATTTGAATCCATTTCCCAATTGGATAGATTTTCCAAGGATTCATTTTTCATTTTGATCCACTTTGCTTTTGAATGCAATTTAAAATTGAAACAATTTTCTACAAAAATAAATATGCAAATATAATTGTAGAAAATTTTGGAATATTTTTTATTCAATTTATTATTTAATGCCTTGTTTACTAATTAATAAATTAAAAATACTTGTCTAATTGTTGGGATTCGATGTGAGTATACTATAGTCATTCTTGTCTTTCAAGTCTCAATGCTAATGCCATGCACATCCTTACATGGATCCCGAAGACAACTCTCGATCGTGGGAGACTTCTTGATCGGCGCTCGATCCTCAGAGATCAACAAAAACAGAAAATTATATTAAAAAAAGAAAAAAAAGTAAAAAAAAACGAACTCTGCAAATTGAGAGCTGAGGAATCTCGAGCCATTTAAATTTGGTAGGATTCTAAATTCGTCTCACATTCATTCACTAAATTTTCAAGATCCCCTGAGAGGATTCTTTCACTTTTAGAATGTAGAATCTGGTCTAGACTC
This sequence comes from Andricus grossulariae, assembly GCA_011634705.1. Classification (NCBI taxonomy): domain Eukaryota; kingdom Metazoa; phylum Arthropoda; class Insecta; order Hymenoptera; family Cynipidae; genus Andricus; species Andricus grossulariae. Next base: position 115,419,112 of record JAABKJ010007545.1, read on the forward strand.
TAAACAGAGGGTTCAATTTCATAGAACGGGAAGTTCAAAAGGGCCGGCATAATGAGGAGGAACCGAGGAAAGTAAAAAGTTCTAGGAGCCCATTCGACTTTCGACCCCTTGATTATTATCCCATCGGTGTAAAGTGATGTTTTAGGACTTTTAGGTCTTTAGGACACCTTCGGTCTCCTGCTGAGAGTTCCACCTTCTTTGATGAAAAAAAACCCTGAGATTCTCGGGAAGTGGGAGAAGGTACTTTAAAACCGGCACTCGATGGCGCCAGCCCCACTCTGAGAACTCACTGGCCTCTGCTTTTTTTTCTGGGGTGAATTACATCTACCAGGAACGTTTCTGGAAAGACTTGAAACTAAATACAATTCACAATTCTAGAAACCCTTCTCTCAGATAAAAAAATATTTTTTTTAGAAAGATTTTACAATTTCACTTTCTTCTGGTTCATTTATTTAGGAGGAAATACAGTTTTTGAGTTTGAAGGAAAATATTGCAATTCAAATTTCGCGCCTTAATATAACAAAAAAACACATTTGAAGAGAGTGGAAGGTGCCATAAGAGCGCAATGTATTTTTCCGTACACGAGTTTCAGCGCTCCTACAGTTTCGGGGAAGGAACTAAACAAACAAAAATCTACCCGTTGCGCAGGCACATTCTCATCGCGCGCTTCGCTCGCAAGTTTGAGAGCGCCTAGGGCACGCGACTGTTGGTTCTCGCGCTTCGCGCTCGATAATATATTTATCTCGCACTTCGCGCTCGATGATGTGTTTACCTAGCGCTGCGTGCTCGTTCTTTGTATTTCCCCCACATTTGCGCCCAAACCTTTTAAAATTAAAGGTCAAATCATCGAAAACTGTAATTTGGTGATTGTAACTTCTCTTTTGTTAAAGCTCCTTTGGCTTTAACGAACACATTCTCATCACGTATCTCGTGCTTCGCACAATCCAAAATAAATAATAATAATTTTCCTAAGATTCTTGAGAAAATTCATAAAGACTTTTGAAAATTTTAGATGTCAAATAAAAAATTTAAACAAAAAAGATAATCTTAAATCAAGCAACTCAATTTCAAAAAAATGAATTCTCAACTAAAAGCATAACAATTGATAGTTCAATCAAAAAATAATGTTAATTTTAAATAAAAAAAATTTGAATTTATCCTCAAACAAAAAAAAAAAAACAATTTTCAAACGGTTGTGTTTAAAACCAAATAAAAATTAATGATTTTCCAAAAGAATCAAAATTTCTCCAAACAAGTTTAATGTTTCAACTCGAAAATATCAATTTTTCACAAAAAGCTCATTTTCAACTAAATAGTTGACTTTTCTATGAAGAAGATTAATTTTCTACAAAAAAGACCAATTTTAAAATAAAATGATGATTTTTTAACAAACAAAAAATACTTGTTAACAAAGAACATAGTTCAACTTCTAACCAAGTAGTTGCAATTTCAACCAAAAATGATGAGTTATCAACAAAAAATGTAATAGTTGACAAAAATATAATATTAAATTATATGAAATATATTATATTAAATAAAATATAGTAAATAATAGTTGATAAAAAATTTTTATTTTGAGTCAAAAACAGTTTAATTTAACAAAAAAATTCAACAGAATAGTTCAATCCTTAACCAAATAGATGAATTTTCAACCAAACAGATTTATTTCCTGCCAACAATGAGAAATTTTCATTAAAATCGTTACATTTTTAACCAAAGAGACGGATTTTGAACTGAAATATTGAATCTTCAACCAAAAAAGGACATTTTTAACAAGGGATTTATCAAGGAATTTTCATATGAACAGAAATTTTTACTTACTGGAATCTATGCAGAAAAAATCAAAATATTTTTAGGAAAAAAATACAATAAATTTAAAAAAGTTAAATCATTCCTGTATTCAAGAAGTTTAAGAATATCAATGATCACGGAAAATGAAAAATGGGCCAGGGAAAAATTAGGGAATTCGGAGGGGAATTTTCAAAATGAAGATTTGCGGCCACCCTGATATAATATTCTTGCTAGTAATTTATTTTCCTTGTATTTTTTTTGTAGTTGCTTCCTCCTCAAGATTAAGTTATTAGTAAAAAATTTTATTGTTTGGTTGAACATAAAAAAATGTCGTTAAAAAGTCATCCTTTTTGGATGAAAATCTTTCATTGACCATTGATTTCTGCAAATCATTCTTTCAATTCTACAACAATATTGTACAAGAATTTTTGAAACTTCATACAATTGTAATGAACTGTTTAAAATTATAAAATGATTGGACAGAATCATAACAAATTTTATTTAATTGTACAGATTTGTAAATAATATTTATATTTTAAAGAAGTGTTCATAATTGTCAACAATCCTCAAGAAACTGTAGACCATCATCAATAATGATAAAATAGTTGTAATTTTTTATGGAATTGTAATGGATTGCACATTTTCCACAATATTATGCAAAAGTTTTAAATATACTTCAAGATGAAGGCAAATTATTTTGAAAAAACTTGATGAAACTGGTCCGGGGGTTTTAAATGTATTTGGTAAAAAACAGTGTGTGGCAGTGGGGCTACATGACAGAAACAAAACTTCGATGGATTCATTTATAAATTTTTCGTGAGGAATCATCATGAGTTTTGAGGAGATCGCATAGTAAGAGAGTGCAGAGAGAGAGAGAGGGCATATAAGGATTTGCTTAGCGTGGCAGTAGTGGGGATATCGAATAGGAGTCTTTAGAGCAATTGCGAATAGCCGCACAAAAGGGAGACGCGAATAGAGAGAGAAGGTCTACAAAATATACTTGTAAGAGAGAGAGAGAGATATATGGAATCCGTTCGTTCGTACGTTCGGTCGTTTTTTCGAATTCACTCCCGCCCCAAAAGAAGTTTTACTTTGAAATAAACTTGATTTTAAAAAACTTACCTTGTTGAGAGTTTCATGACTAGCCATAATGTGTTGAATGACATCAGAGTGGATGACTCGATCTACAGAATTCGGCCTAGAAACACCATCAACTTGAATTGAATCCTTAAGTAATGAAGGTGAAGAAGGAACAGGTAATTGTTCATCAACGCCATGTCTAGTTTTCTATTAACAAACAAAAATTTTAACTGGTTAATATCAACAGAATTAGCCAGGCGTATATTTCACACACTTTCCTGTAATTCGTATAAAAAAAAGCAAAAGTAAGGATAATTTAAAAAGTTGGATGAAAGTACCACTCGTAACTTAAAAAGTCATGACTTCATCAACACAGTCTCTAACTTTTAATGCACTTCACAAATTATGACGGATGCTTCTCTGCAAATAAATTTACGACCGAAAGATAATTTCACAATTTTTTCAAAGTTTTTTTATAGCCTATAGGGAATCTCTCGCTAACTTTTTAATACAATTCCTCGAGTAAGAATGAACAATTTTATTAATTAAATAATTGTACAATTTTGTCAGAATGTAAATTATATTAATGTTCAGTGATTTCAAAATTGATAAATATTTGTTCATTTTAGGCGGGATACGTAGAAAAAAGTATCAAGTTTTTATTTATTTAAAAAAATTTGCATTATCTAAATTAGGATTTTTTTTTTAATCTCAAATATGGCCTACCCTTTGGACAACCCATACACAAAAATAGATTTTCATTGAACATTTATATTTTTTTAATAAGCTGTCCCAACCTGCCCTCGAAAACGGAGAGGGTAATATTTGTAAATATTTTTAATACAACTTTATATATTTAGCTATATGACTAATACATAACCTTATTGAAATTATATGCATTTTCAGGCCTGGGATATACATCCGAGGCCGAGATACAGAAATGAATGTAATATACCTTTAATATAATAGTGTTGAACATAATGTAGAAAAGTTTGCATTTTGGATGAGAATGTGTTCGTTAAAGCCCAAGGAGCTTTAACAAAAGAGAATTCACAATCACCAAATTACAGTTGTCGGCGCTTTGAACTTTAGTTTTAAAAAGTCTGTGCACTGACTCTAAAATGTTCATATTATTTGTATAAATTATTAGTTCCATCTAGTCACAACATATCTCCCACTGTTAACAGGTGCATCAACTTAAGGTATCTGTTATCAGGCGAGATGACAATCGACTTTAAACGCGGTGGTTGATCGACGTTCTTAACACCAGTAGGTTTAACATCGAAAGTGGGGTTGAGGGTTGATCGTGTGAAATCCCGGATTTATATCACCCCTCCTCTCGTCGATCGCTACCCTTGCGTGGCTTCGGATTTGACTTCGTAAATTCCAACAGACGTGTTATCAAATCCTCCTTGCACCATAACGATTCAGAATTCAAGAAAATATATAACTTTTCTATTAAAAATAAATAAATAATTAATTTAATGAAGTCGTTCAAACCTCCTCCTCACATACTTCCCTTCCCTACTCTTCAGCCTTCACTTCCCCTTTCCTTTATTAACTTCTTCCTCATCTACTTACCCCTCTTCTCACTTCCATTAGCCTCACTTCCCTTACTTCCTCATTTCCACTCCCCTCACTTTCCCTAGTCTCCTCCCATCACTTTCCATATTTCCCCAACCCTCATTATCCCCCCACTAATCCTGCTTTCCGTACCCTCAATTCCCTTCCCCTCAGCCCACCACTTCACATACTCCTCCTTACTTCCACTTCCATAATTTCCCCTACTTACCCACCCCTCGCGTACCCTACTTCCTCTTCCCTCACTTCACCACCACTCTTTTCCCCTCATTTCCCCTCCCTCATTTCTCCTTCTTCCCTCCCCCATTTACCTTCACTTCTATTTCTTTACCACTAATTTCCCCTCACTACTACTACGTACCCCTCCCTCATTTCCCCTCCTTCCCTCCCTCTTTCCCTCTTTCTCACACTTCCCTAGTTCTAATTTCCCCCACTCCTCGTCCCCTTTTTTTCCATCACTCCCCCCTCATTTCACGGACGGACAGACACCCAACCGGAACTATAAGGGTTCCTGCCCTTAATTTTAAATCCAAAAGGACTAATTTTTCTATCTAAAAAGTCGAATTTTCAACTTACAACCAACGAGTTGATATTTCAACTAATCAGATTAATTTTTTATCAAAGAGGCGAATTTTGAATGAAATACATGAATTTTTAACCAAATAATTGAATTTTCAACTAAGAACGATCAATTTTTAAACAAAAATAGAAAAGTTGAATATTAAGTTAGAACAAATTTCCACAAACAATTTGAGATTTTTTTAAATTATAGTTAAATCTTCTACAAATAAAATGAATTTTGATCAAGTAGTTTAACGTTCAAGCAACTAGTTGAATTTTCAACTAAAAAATATCAATTTACAACAAAATAGTTACATCTTCATACAATAAAATAAATTTTAAACAAAGTATTTATACTTTCAACCAAGTATTTGAGTTTTTTAATCATTAACATTAATTTTCTACCAAGAAAGGCGAATTTTCGAAAAATACATGAATTTTCAACTCAAAAGACGAATTTTCTACAAAACAGTTGAATTTTCAAGCCAAAAAATTAATTTTCAATCAATTAAGAATCTTAAATTTTTTGTTGAAATTTTGTCTAACTTAATATTCAACTTTTCTATTATTGGTTAAAAATTGTTCGTTGTTAGTTAAAAACTCAATTATTTCATTGAGAGCTCATGTATTTTATTCAAAAGTCGCCTTTTTGATAAAAAATTAATCTGATTAGTTGAAATATCAACTTGTTGGTTGTAAGTTGAAAATTCTTCTTTTTAGATAGAAAAATTAGTCCATTTGGATTTCAAATTAAGGGCAGGAACCCTTATAGTTTCGTTTGGGTGTATCTACGTCCGTGAAATGAGGGGGGAGTAATGGAAAAAAAGGGGACGAGAAGTGGGGAAAATTAGGGCTAGGGAAGTGCGTGAAAGAGGGAAACAGGGAGGGAAGGAGGGGAAATGAGGGAGGGGTAAGTAGTGGTAGTGTGGGGAAATTAGGGGTAAAGAAGTAGAAGAAGTAAAGGGAAATAGGGGAGGGAAGTAGTGGGAATAAGGGAGGGAAAGTGAGGAGAAAAGAATGGCGCGGCGGTGAAGTGAGGAAGACGAGGTACGTGAGGTGTGGGTAAGTAGAGGAAATTAGGGAAGTGGAAATAAGGAGGAGTATGTGAAGTGGTGGGCTGAGGGGAAGGAGAATCAGGGTAGGGGAAGCAGGGCAAACTTGAAATACTTATTTATACATTCATTTTATTGATTGAAGATTTAAATATTTTGTTTAAATTTCTGTGTTTTTTTGTTTTTGAAAATAAATTTTTTGAACTGAAAATTAACATATTCCATTTTAGTAAAAATTTATCGTTTTTAGTTGAAAATTAAAATATTTGGTTGAAAATGAATTTTTTGGTAAAAATTTATATTTTCGGGTTGAAAATTCAACTTTCTTGTAGAAAATTAACCTTTTTGGCTTGAAAATTCAACTGTTTTGTAGAAAATTCACCTGCTGGGTTGACAATTCATGTATTTTTCGAAAATTCGTCTTTCTTGGTAAAAAATAATGTTAATGATTGAAAATTTTAATATTTGTTTGAAAGTATAAATACTTCGTTTAAAATTTATTTTATGTTGTTGAAAATTGATCACCTTTAGTTGAAAATTCATCTACATGCTTGAAAGTTAAACTGCTTTATCCAAATTCATTTTATTGGTAGAAGATTTAACTATATTGTTTAAAATTAGTTTTTTTTAAATTGAAAATCAATTCTCCTAACTGAAAATTCAACTAATTCATTTTCAGCTGGAAATTGATGGATTTTCGTTGAAAATTTTGACTAATAAATTTTTCGTTCTGAATTCATCTTTTTGTGTTGAAAATTCAGCTACTTGGTTGAAAATTGAATCACTTTGTTGAAACTTCATTTTACTGGTTACAGAATTAACTACTTTCTTTCAAATTGATTTTTTTTATTTGAAAATTATATTTTTTTAACTGAATATTAAACTATTCCATTTTTGATTGTAAATTGATGGGTTTTAGTTAAAAAAATTAAATTATTAAATTTGTCCATCCGAATCTTCCTTTTTGGGTTGAAAATTCAACTATTTGGTTAAAACTTGAAATACTTATTTAAGCATTCAGTTTATTGATTGGAGATTTAAATATTTTGTTTAAATTTCTGTCTTTTTTTGTTGTTGAAAATTAATTTTTTTAACTGAAAATTGACATATTCCATTCTAGTAAAAACTGATCGCTTTTAGTTAAAAATTAAAATATTTGGTTGAAAATGAATGTTTTGGTAAAAATTTATATTTCCAGGTTGAAAATTTAACTTTTTTGTAGAAAATTAATCTTTTTGGCTTGAAAATTCCACTGTTTTGTAGAAAATTCTACTTTTGGGTTGAAAATTCATGTATTTTTCAAAAATTGGTCTTTCCTGGTAGAAAATTAATGTTTATGCTTGAAAATTCAAATACTTGGTATGAATACTTTGTTTAAAATTTATTTTTTTTGATGAAGATTGAACTATTTTGTTCAAAATTGATCGTTTTTAGTTGAAAATTCAACTACTTGCTTGAAAATTAAACATCTTTATCAAAATTCATTTTATTGATAGAAAATTTTACTATATTATTTAAAATTAGTTTTTTTGATTAAAAATAAATTATCCTAACTGAAAAATTAACTAATCCATTTTCAGCTGGAAATTGATGGTCTTTGGTTGAAAATTTCGACCAATAAATTTTTCGTTCTGAATTCATCTTTTTGGGTTGAAAATTCAGCTACTTGGTTGAATTACTTTGTTAAAACTTCATTTTACTGGTTGAAAATTTAACTATTTTGTTTAAAATTGATGTTTTTTAGTTGATAATTATATTTTTTTAACTGAATATTAAACTTTTCCCTTTCTTATTGTAAATTGATGGTTTTTAGTTAAAAAATTAAATTACTACATTTTTTGTTTCGAATATTTTTTTGGGTTAGAAAATCAACTACATGGTAAAAGTTGAAATACTTATTCAAAAATTCATATTATTGATTGAAGATTTAAATACATATTTTGTTTAAATTTCTGTGTGTTTTTTTTGGTTGAAAATTAATTTTGTGAACTGAAAATTGAAATATTCCATTTTAGTTGAAAATTGATCGCTTTTAGTTGAAAATTTAAATATCTGGTTGAAAATGAATTTTTTGTTATAAATTTATATTTTCGGGTAGAAAATTCAACTTTTTTGTAGAAAATTATTCTTTTTGGCTTGAAAATTCCACTGTTTTGTAGAAAAGAAAGATTCGGATGGAAAAATTTAATAATTTAATTTTGAACTAAAAACCATCAATTTACAACCAAGAATGGAAACGTTTATTATTCAATTAAAAAAAAAGGAATTTTCAACTAAAAAAAAATCAATTTTGAACAAAGTGGTTAAATCTTCAACCAGTAAAATGAAGTTTCAACAAAGTAGTTCAACTTTCAACCAAGTAGCTGAATTTTCAACCCAAAAAGATGAATTCAGAACGAAAAATTTAAGTCGAAATTTTTAACCAATAGCCATCAATTTCCAGCTGAAAATGGATTAGTTAAATTTTCAGTTAGGAGAATTAATTTTCAATATAAAAAAAACAAATTTTAAACAATATAGTTAAATCTTCTACCAAATAAAATAAATTTTTATAAAGTAGTTTAACTTTCATGCAAATAGTTGGATTTTCAATTAAAGACGACCAATTTACAAAAAAATAGTTACATCTTCATACAATAAAATAAATTTTAAACAAAGTATTTATACTTTTAACCAAGAATTTGAATTTTTAATCATTAACATTAATTTTCTACCAAGAAAGACGAATTTTCGAAAAATACATGAATTTTCAACCCGAAAGACGAATTTTCTACAAAAAAGTTGAACTTCCAACCCAAAAATATAAATTTTTAACAAAAAATTCATTTTTAACCAAATATTTAAATTTTGAACTAAAAGCGATAAATTTTCAGCTAAAATGGAATCTTTCAATTTTTAGTTAAAAAAATTGATTTTCAACCAAAACAACACATAAATTTAAAGAAAATATTTAAATCTTAAATCAATAAAATTAATTTTTAAATAAGTATTTCTTCTTTTAACCAAGTAGTTGAATTTTTAAACCAAAAAAAATATTCGGAATAAAAAAATTGATGATTGAATTTTTTAACTAAAAACCATCAATTTACAATCACAAATGGAAAATCACAACTAAAAAAGATCAATTCTAAACAAAGTAGTTGAATTTTCAACCAAAAAGATGAATTCAGAACGAAACATTTAATATTCTAAATTTTCAACCAAAAACAATTTATTTCCAGCTGAAAATGGATTAGTTAAATTTTCAGTTAGGAGCATTACTTTTCAATAAAAAAAATTAATTTTAAACAATATAGTAAAATATTTTACCAGTAAAATGAATTTTGATAAAGTAGTTTAACTTTCAAGCAAGTAGTTGAATTTTCAATTGAAAACGATCAATTTGGAAAAAAATAGTTCAATCTTCATACAATAAAATAAATTTTAAACAAAGTATTTATACTTTCAACCAAGTATTTGAATTTTCAATCATTAAAATTAATTTTCTACCAAGAAAGACGAATTTTCGGAAAATAAATGAATTTTCAACCCAGAAGACGAATTTTCTTCAAAACAGTTGAATTTTAAAGCCAAAGAGATTAATTTTCCACAAAAAAGTCGAATTTTTAACCCGAAAATACAAATTTTTAACAAAAAACTCATTTTCAAACAAATATTTGAATTTTTAACTAAAAGCGATCAATTTTCAACTAAAATGGAATATTTCAATTTTCAGTTCCAAAAATTAATTTTCAACAAAAAAAAAACAGAAACTTAAACAAAATATTTGAATCTTCAATCAATAAAATGAATTTTTAAATAGTTATTTCAACTTTTAACAAAGCAGTTGAATTTTTAACACACAAAAAATATTCGGGACGAAAAATTTAGTAATTTAATTTTTAAACTAAAAACCATCAATTTGTAAAAAAAATTAAAGAAGTTAAGTATTCAGTTGAAAAATATGATTTTCAGCTACAAAAATCAATGTCAAATTGATCAGTTAAATCTTCAACCAGTAAAATGAAGTTTCAACAAAATAATTCAAACTTCAACCAAGTAGCTGAATTTTCAACCCAAAAAGATGAATTCACAACGAAAAATTTAATAGTCGAAATTTTCAACCAAAACCCATCAATTTCCACCTGAAAATGTATTAATTCAATTTTAAGTTAGGAGAATCAATTTTCAATTAAAAAACTAATTTAAAACAAGATAGTTAAATCTTTAACCAATAAAATAAATTTTGAACAAAGTAGTTAAATCTGCAACAATATAGTGAAATTTTCTACCAGAAAAGATAATTCGATCCAGGTCTCAAATTTAAAAAAAATTGGGTAGGATTGCATAAACCATGTATAGAGGATTTTGAAAAATTTTCAAAATTGTAAAAACGGTGGTAAACCTTACCTAATCACAAGAATTGTAAAAATTGCAAAAAATGTAAGAAATTGTTAGAAATCCGGCAACATGATCTACCAAGCGAATAACGGCAGGGCAAATAAAAAAAGTTTCTTTAACTTTGAAATTTTAAAGAGAAAAGTGAAGCAATTATTTAACTTTAGTAGTGATGACATCAAAAGGACAAAGCCACTGAAATTTACATGTTTCCGATAACGTCGACATAGTCTGCGGTCGTTTCGAGTCTAGTGATGGCCATCCGTGTTATTATCGTAGCTAAAATGGCGCACCAGACGTGACCAATAATCTTCCGCGTCGCTTGATTCTTCTTTGTTTTCGCACTATGCTCGTTGCTCTTTACGTATCTGATTACTGAAGCATCCTCTCGACTGTCATGGTTAACTAACGATTTTTGTTTCACACAACCTATTTTTTCATTTAAAACTTAATTTCTAGCTTTACCAGGGTGTCTAGCGTCCTGGGAATCCTTGAAAACCTAGAAAAGTTCTTGAAATAACTGAAAACAGGGTGTGGTAGTGGGGCCACATTGCAGAAGTAAGAGTTTGATGAACTAACTTTGAAATTTTTCGTGAGGAATCATCATGAGCTTTGAGTAGATCGCATGGTAAGAGAGTGCAGAGAGAGAGAGAGAAAAAATAGAAGAGAGAGAGAGAGCATATTCATTCTTTTCTTAGGCTTGTAGTAGCGGGGATATTGAGGAGGAGTCTTCAGAGCATTTGCTGATGGCCGCACAAAAGAAAGACGCGAATAGAGAGAGGAGGTATAGACTATAGAAAGTATACTTGAAAAAGAGAAACAGAGATATATCCGTTCGTTTGGTCGGTCGGTCGATCGTTTTTTTCAATTGACTCCCGTTCCAAGAGAAGTTTTTTTTTTAAACCGGCATGAAGGCACTCTCATACTATGTCGGCGTCCTTGAATTTTTTTATTACCTGGAAACCAGTATGTGGTAGTGGGGTCACAAGGCAGAAGTGAAACTTTGATGGAATAACTTTGAAATTTTTCGTGAGGAATCATCATGAGTTTTGAGGAGATCGCATAGCAAGAGAGTGCAGAGAGAGAGAGGGGCGGAAGATAGAAGAGAGAGAGAGAGAGCATATACATTCTTTTCTTAGCCCGGCAGTAGCGGGGATATTGAAGAGGAGTCTTCAGAGCATTGGCGAATCGCCGCACAAAAAGAAGACACAAATAGAGAGAGAAGGTATATACTATAAATAGTATACTTGCAAAAGAGAAACAGAAATATATCCGTTCGTTCGGTCGATCGGTCGGTCGATCCTTTTTTTTAATTCACTCCCTTTCCAAAAGAAGTTTCTTTTCAAAATCTGGAAAAATCCTTGAATTCTTTTTTACCTGGAAAACAGTATGTGATAGTGGGGCCACAAGTTAGAAGTGAAACTTTGATAGAATAACTTTGAAATTTTTAGTGAGGAATCATCATGAGTTTTGAGGAGATCGCATGGTAAGAGAGTGCAGAGAGAGAGAGAGAGAGAGAGAGAGAAAGGGAAGATAGAAGAGAGAGAGAGCATATACCTTCTTTTCTTAGCCTGGCAGTAGCGGGGATATTAAAGAGGAGTCCTCAGAGAATTTGCGACTCACCGCACAAAAAGGAAACACGAATAGAGAAAGAAAGTATAGACTATAGATAGTATACTTGCAAAAGAGAAACAGAGATTTTATTTATTATTTTATTTCCTTGAATTCTTTTTTACCTGGAAACCAGGGTGTGGTAGTGGGGCCACAAGGCAGAAGTGAAGCTTTGATGGAATAACTTTGAAATTTTTCGTGAGGAATCATCATGAGTTTTGAGTAGATCCCATGGCAAGGGACTGCAGAGAGAGTGGGGAGAGAAGGAAGAGAGAGAGAGATAAACATAGTAGTAAAAAATTCTACCAAGTTTTTGAATTTTCAACTAAAAAAGAGAAATTCTAAACCAAAAATTGAATAGTTAAAATTCAATTGAAAAAATTTATTTTTAAACAAAATGTAATAGTTATTATTTTTCCAAACAAAAATTTAATTTGAAATAAAGAACTGTTTAATTCACCCAAAAAGACGAATTTTCAACAAAGAAAGATGACAATTCTACCAAAAGCGCTAAATTTTTAACGAAAAAAGATTTTAGGGTCAACAAAGAAAACAAAAATTCAACCAAATTGTTGGATTTTCAACAAATAGTTGCGTTTTGACCAAGACAGTTGAATTTTCAACCCAAAAAGACGAATATTCAACATAACAGTTGCATTTGCAAACCAAAGAAATGAGAACTTTTTAATGAAATTTTGTATTTTTATTTTAAAAATTAATCAATGAAAAGCTTAATTTTCAACCAAATAGTTGATTTTTAATCCAAAAAGACGAATTTTCAACAAAAAATTTGAATTTCAAACCAAAAAAGAATAATTCTCAAGCCTTATATTTCAAATGCTTTAAAATCTTTTGAAATCTCTTAAAATCTTTTGAAGTTCAAATTTCAATTTTCAATTTAAAAAGATTAATTTTCAATTGAATCGATTAATTTTCAACCGAAAAGAATAATTTTCTACGGAAAAAGTCAAATTTTCCACAAAATAAATGAATTTTTAATCAAATTGTTGAATTTATAACTGAAAGAGATTATTTTTAAACCAAATATCGAGTAGCTACATTTTCCGTTACAAAAAATGTTCAACCAAAAACAGAAAAATGTTCAACAAAATAGTAAAATCCTTAACCAAAACCGATTAATTTTAATGAAACTATTGCATTTTTTACAAAAAAAAAGATTTCGACCAAAAAACCAATGGATTTTTAAACCAAAAAGACGAATTTTCAATTAAAACAGAGATCAATTTTCTACCAAAACTGTAATAGTGAAATCTTCAGTTGAAGAGTTATTTTTTTGACATAAAAAAACAAATTTTCAACATAATAATTACATTTTCAATCAAAGAGATGTATGTTTACCCAAAAACATTAATTTTTAACAAATTAGTTCAACTTTCAACCAGGTAGTTGTTGAATTTTCAACCAAAAAATTTAAATTCTCAACCAAAAATGTAACAGTTGATGTTTCAACCAAAAAATATATTTATTTTTCTGATCAATAACAGTTTAATTAAAAAATAAATAAAAAAACACATTTTCAACAAAGTAGTTAAATTTTTGACCAGATGAGATCAATTTTTAACTAAAATGATAGATCTTGAACAGAGTAAATTAATTTTTAATTTAATAATTAATAATTAATCTTTAAAAGTCGTTGAAATCTTCGGATATACGTTGAAATATTTGAAAATCTTTATGATACGAAATTACCTAATCTTAAAAAACTTAATAAAATACCTTGAGGTCTTTTGAAATCCTTTAAAATCATTGAAATCCTCGGAAGTTGAAATGGAAATTTTTGTAAGTTCTTTCAAATCATTCATATATTTAAAAATCCTTCGAAAATGTCATAATCTCTTAAAAAAGCCTTGAAATATTTTTAAATATCCTAAAATCTTTCAAATCCTTTGAAATCTTTTAAAATCCATTGAAATCTGATGAAATGCCTTGACCCTTTTTAAACCTATTGAAGATTCTTGGGATATTTAAAAAAAATACTTACATCTTCAAAATTCTTTGGAATATCTTTCAATTATTGTAATCTATTCAAAATTTCTTGAAATTCTGTAAAATCCCCGAAAATATTTCAAATTTTTGAAATATTATGAAGTTCCTTGGAACTTTTTAAAGCTCTTCAAAAATTCTTTGATTTTTTAAACACACCCTAAAATCTACAAAAACCGTTTGAAATCCTTTAAAATTATTGAAATCTATTAAATATTTCTGGAATCTTTTAAAATACCCGAAAATATTTTAAAAGAATTCAAGAAAATTCAGAAAAATTCATAGACCTCAATTCAATAGCGGTTAACCGATTGGTTAATTTATTGAGAAAAAAGTAACTAAAGTGATTGTTTTATTTAACTAAGTGATTATAGTGATTTCACCCTAAAAAGGTGACTAAAACTGATTTGAGGAAAAACAGTGACCAAAAGTGACTCTGTGGCAGCCCTGATTATTCTTGACAGTTTTACAGTGCTTTTTGCAAAAATTCCCTATCTTTAGCAATTTTTATAAAAATCCCTGACATTCCCTGACAAGAAAATATTATTTGGATAATTTTTACAGATGATTAAAGAAAATGATAGTGATAAAAATTTAATTTAAAAAAAAGTACAGGCAGCGAGAATTGAACACGCAACCTTTCGGCTATAAAGCCGAAGCGCTTCTGCCTGAGCTACCGGGATTGGAAGTGTTTTTCGCCAATATATGAACTGTGGCGAATTTTTTAAAGTTGCTTTAGAAAATTAATACTCAGGTAGCTTTCATCAAAAAAAATATATGATTTGAAACTGAGATTCACAATTGGCATTCTAGGACGTTTTAAAAAATCCTTTGAAATCTCATTAAATTACTACAATAAATTGAGAATTCCTTGGAATTTTTTAAAATAAACTAAAGCATTTCAAATCCTTTAAAATCTTTTAAAATCTCTTGAAATTTTTTAATGGTTTTAAAAATTCCTTAGAATTCTTAAAAATACCCTACAATATTTAAATTTCTTTGACATTTTTTTAAATCCCTTGAAACATTTTAAAGCTCTTGGTCATTTTTTGGAATTTTTGAAAATACCTTAAAATCGTCGAATGCCTTTGAAATCCCTTTATATCATTGAAATCTATTAAAAATTTCTTGGAGTCTTTTACAATATCCTAAAATCTTCAAAGTTCTTTAAAATGTTCGGAAATACGTTGAAATATTTGAACATCTTTGAAATCCTACGAAATTCCTCAATCCTGAAAAACGTTAGAAAATATCTTGAGAGCTTTTAAAATTCCTTAGAATTATTAATATCATCTGAAATTTTTCAAAACCCCATGCAGCTTTTTTTTTAATTCCTTAAAATTATTCAGATTCTTGGATATTTCTTGAAAATTTAAAAAATCTTTAAAATACCTTAAAATATTTCAATTTTTTTGAAATCTAATCAAAATTCTATGGGGACTTTAAAAAATACCCTAAAACAGGGTGTCTAGCGTTTCTTTATAAAAAAAATTCAAACAATTTTCCAGGTTTTCCAGGAAAAAAAATTTAATTTTTCCAGGTACCCTTTTTTTTACAGTGAAAAAAATACTTTTCACGAAATATAGTAGAATTTGTAGGTCTAGTAGAACTAAAAAAAAAGATTCATATGCCAACTTTTTTTATTAGAATTGGTTGAAATTGATTGAGTTATCAAAGGTCTAGCTAATTTATGTTTAGTTTTTGATGAAATAATTAAATTTTCAACGTAAGAAATGAATTTTCAACCAAAATCATTAATTCTACCAAAAAAGACGCATTTTCAACGAAATACTTGAATTTATAAATGAAAAAAATAACTTTTCAACCAATTAGGTAAGCTTCTGAATAAAAAATTTTTTTTCAACCATAAATGGAATATTTGAATATCCAGTTTAAAAAATTAATTTTACAAAAAAAAGAAACGAATTTTCATTAAAGTAGTTGAATTTTCAACCAAAGTGATGAATTTTAAACTAAAATGGTGAATCTTCAACTGGAATAGTTAACTTTTCAACCGCGGAAGAGATGAATCAATTTTTAACTAAAATTGTGGAATATTCAACTAAATTGCTTAAATGATCAATTAAAAAAAATTAATTTGTAACACAAAAAGGAATTTTCAACAAAGTACATAAATTTTTGGTTGAAAAATTTAATTTAAAAAATCCAATCTTCGAAAAAAAAAAAAATTAAGAAAGGAGTATAATTTTCAATCTAGTAATTGAATTTTCGACCAAAATCGTTAATTTTTTACCACAATAGACGAATTTTCAACCAAATAAATGAATTTTTAACCAAATACTTTAATTTCCAAATGAAAAAGATAAATCGTCAAATAGTTGAATTTCAAAATAAAAAAGATCAATTTTCAACCAGAAATGGAAAAGTAAACTTTTCAGTTTCGAAAATTAAATTAATTTGTTTATTTTCAACAAAAAATTATATCATATCAATCCACAATATTGCATTTCCTACCTGCAAAAATGAATTTTCAACCAAATTTTCGAATTTTGAAACAAAAAAAAATCAAATATTAACCAAAAACAGTTGAATTTTCAACAAATATTTAAATTCTCAGCGCAAAATCAAATAGTTAATGTTTCAGTCAAACAAAATGAATTCTCAACAAAATAGTTAAATTTTCAGTCAAAGAATCGAATTTTCAGCTAAAAAAGAAAATGAAAAAATATTTACATTTTATATTACAATTATACAAAAAATTAGTCATGCTCTCAAAAAAAATTCCCGGACTTGAAACAAAAATTCCCTAACATTTTCAGGGTTTTCCAGGTAAGTAAACACCTTAATTATTACATACATGCAGTCTTTTTCTGTTCAGCAGAGAAAAAATTTGAAAGCAAAATTTTTTTTCTCCAAGTGAATAAAAATTCCAGGACTTTTTCGGGGTTTTTTTTTCAGGTAGAGAAAAATTCTAGGATTTTCCCAGGTTTTCACGGATTTCCAGGGCGCTAGACACCCTGCCTGAAATATTTCAAATCCTTTGAAATCTTTTGAAATTAGAGAAGAAAATTATGTTGCTCAACATTAATAAAAATATATAATAAATCAAAAAAGATGTAATAATTAATATAAAAAAATGCAGGCAGCGAGTATCGAACTCGCGATCTTCTGGCTATAAAGCCGAAGCGCTTCTGCCTGAGCTACCGGCGGATTAGAAGTGTTTTTCTCGATTTCTTCGAAAACGGGAAAAAGCGGAAATTTCTGCTTCGGAAAATTAATAATCAGCTATCATTTAACTACACGGAAAAAAATGGATGTTTGAATCTAGATGTTCAAAATTTAAAATTGTACCGAACAACATGCAGATATTCATGACAAAAATTTACTATCTTTTTGAGATGTTAAGCGTAAAAATATTAAAATAAATATCCAATAAATTAAACAATACTAATGAAAAGTGAAGAAAACATTATTTTGATGATTAAATACGAATACACTTTTCACAGAGTACCAATAATAATAAACTAGTGGAACTGCCAACGAAATAATTTAATTATTAACAAACTAGTTGAACTGTCCACAAAAAAATTGAATTTTCAACAAACTAGTCCGATTGTCAACGAAATAATTGAATTTTTAACAAACTAGTTGAATTGCCAATGAAATAATTCAATTTTTAACAAAATGGTTGAGTCGTCAACAAAATAATTAAATTTATAACAAAATAGTACAATTGTCAACAAAATAACTGATTTTTAAACAAACTAGTTGAATTGTCCATAACATACTTGAATTTCCAACAAAGAATTGAATTTTCAATAAAGTAATTGAATTTTCAACAAGCTGGTTGAATTGTCAACAATATAATTGAATTTTTAACAAAATAGTTGAATTGTCAACAAAATAATTCAATTTTCAACAAAATATATAAATTTTCAACAAAATAATTCAATTTTTAACAAAATTGTCGAATCGCCGACAATATAATTGCATTTTCAACAAACTAGTTCAATTGTCAACAAAATATTTGAATTTTTAACAAAATAGTTGAATTGTCCACAAAATAATTGAGTTTTCAACAAACTAGATGAATTGTCGACAAAATAATTGAAATTTTAACAAAATAATTGAATTTTTAGAAGATAGTTGAATTATTAACAAAATGAGTGAATTTATAACAAACTAGTTGAATTGTCGAAAAAATAATTGAAATTTTAACAAAGTAGTTGAATTGTCTACAAAATAATTGAATTTTCAACAAACTAGTTGAATTTTCAACAAAATAAGTCAATTTTTATCAAACTAGCTGAGTTGTCAACAAAATAATTCAATTTTCAACAAAATATTTAAATTGTCAACAAAATAATTCAATTTTTAACAAAAGTGTTGAATCGCCGACCAAATAATTGAATGTTCAACAAACTAGTTGAATTGTGAACAAAATAATTGAATTATTAACAAACTTATTGGATTGTCCACAAAATAATTGAATTTTCAACAAAATAGTTGAATTGTCAGCAAAATACTTCCATTTTCAAAAAAATATTTAAATTGTCAACAAAATAATTCAATTTTTAACAAAAGTGTTCAATCGCCAAAAAAATAATTCAATTTTTAACAAAAGTGTTCAATCGCCAAAAAAATAATTGAATGTTTAACAAACTAGTTGAATTGTCAACAAAATAATTGAATTATTAACAAACTTGTTGAATTGTCCAAAAAAAAATTGAATTTTTAACAAGCTAGTTGAATTGTCGACAAAATAATTAGAATTTTAACCAAGTAGTTGAATTTCCAACAATATAATAGAATTTTTAACAAAATGGTCGAATTTTCAACAAAATAATTGAATTTTTAACATACTTGTTGGATTGTAAAAAAAAATTGAATTTTTAACAAGCTAGTTGAATTGTCGACAAAATAATTCGAATTTTAACCAAGTAGTTGAATTTCCAACAATATAATAGAATTTTTAGCAAAATGGTCGAATTGTCAACAAAATAATTGAATTTTTAACAAAAAATTAAATTTTCAGGAAAATAATGGAATTTTTAACAAACTAGTTGAATTGCTAAGAAAATAATTGAAATTTTAACGAAGTAGTTGAATTGCCCACAAAATAATTCAATTTTTAACAAAATGGTTAAATTGTGAACAAAATAATTGAATTATTAACAAACTAGTTGAATTGTCCACAAAATAATTGAATTTTCCACAAAAAATTGAATTTTCCACCCGACACTATGAATTTTCAATTAAAAAGTGAATTTTCTATCAAAATAGTTCTATTTTCAACCAAATAGTTATTTAACAAAAAATGGAATAGTTATATTTTCAATAAAAAAGTGAATTTTCTACCAAGTAGTCAATTTTTTAAATAAAAAGTTTAATTTTTAATCAAATAGTTGAATTTTCTACCAAAATGGTTGAATTTTCAATTAAATATTTAAATTTAAAAAAAAATGAATATTTACATTTTCCAAAGAAAAACGAATTTTCTACTATATAAATAGAATAAAAATACGATATATTAACAAAATAGTTGAATCCGCAGATAAAAAGATTCCGGATAAAATAAAAATTTTAACCAAAAGAAATGGATTTGCAAATTTTTTTTTAAATTTTCAACTGAAATTAATTTTTAACTGAAAGATATAAATTTTAAGCCAAAAATGGAATAGTTTAATTGTCAGTTTAAAAAATTTATTTTCAACCAAACATGAAACAAATTTTCATCAAAATAGTTCAATTTTCGACCAAATTTTCTACCTTCAACTAAAAAAATGCAAAAGTCTAATTTTCAACAAATAAAAATTTTCCAGCCATGAGAGAAAAAAAATCCACTCAAATTGTTGAAACTTAGAGCCAAAAGACGAATTTTCTGTACAAAAATTGAATTTTCACGAGAAAATAGGAATTTTTAACCAAAAAATTTATTTTCAACAAAATAGTCAAACTTCAACCAAAGAGATGAATATTCAACTAAAAATATGAATCTTCAACAAAAACTAGTTTTCTTAACAAAGTGATTCAAACAAAATTAAAAAAAAAAATTTTGACTCCTCAAGCAAAGAAGATTAATTTTCAACCATCAGTTGCATTATTATCCAAAAAAGATGAAATTTCTACTAAAACAGATGAATTTTTGAATCAAAAAGACAAATTTTCAACAACAAAATTTTAATTTTTATCTAAAAAAAGATTTCAGTTCGACTTTTTAACATTAAAATAATTATGAGTTTTAAATAAGATCAATATAGTTTCATTTTTAACGAACCAGTTGCATTTTGAACGAAAAAATTGATTTACAAAAAAAAGAATTCTAAACAATATACATAAATTAACAACAAAACAGTTAAATTTTTTACCAAGAAGATTCATTTTCTACCAAAAAAGACGAATTCTGAACAAAATACATAAATTTCCAACCAAATAGTTGAAGTTTCATCTAAGAAAGATACATTTTTTTAACCAAAAATGGAATACTTAAATTTCCATTTGATAAAATTAATTTTCAAACAAAACAAAAATTAATTTTCAACGAAAAATTTAAGAGTTGATATTTCAATAAAAAAATATATAAATGTCTAATTCAGAACATTTGATTTCAATAAAAAAGAAACCTTTTCAACAAATTAGTTTAGTTCTTAACTAAAACCAATTAGTTTGCAACCAAACCGTTGAATTTTTAACCAAAAGGATTAAATTTCTACAAAAAAGATTAATTTTCTACCAAATTAATGAAGTTGAAACTAAAAAAAGATAAAATTTCTACAAAAAATAGAATTTCTGTCAGCGATCACAAGGCCTCATTGCTCAAGGTGAATAAAACTCGAGGCAGATACGCTTGGACATTTTTAGTCATAACTCGGGAACCCATTAAGATTTTTTAAAATTTCTTTTTTTAAATTGAAGGTGAGATTTTAGAGACTATGTTCTATAAATTTCAAATTTTTGTTGTAATTTTTCTAGTCTATATGTCGAGTTGAAATTGAGGCCCAAAATCCGAACAATATTCGGTGATCACCTCTCGCGGCGCTTGGACATTTTTAGTCATAACTCTGGAACTAATGAAGATTTTTCAAGTTTTTTCGGCCATAACTAAAGACCAGATTTTACATATTGTGTTCTATAAATTTCAAATTTTTGCAACATTTTTCCTCAGTAATAGCAAGAGTTGAAGTTGAGGTAGAAACTTCGAGAAATTTTCAATTGAAAAAAAATATATACTCTTCACGTGATAAATGCCCTTTATGAAGTCATAAATATATGTACTAGGCGTCATTCGACGTGAAATTTTATCAGCTGTGTAACCCTTTTTTTGAAAATTTTTTAGCCTTATTTTCGAACGAGTTATCATCTTTCAAAGTCATTCACTCGCGCTAGCCGTGTAGATAAATTCAGACGATACTTTTATGATAATAATAATAAATATAATATATATAGGTATATATATATATATATAATAAATCTTTTACTAGTTTTAGTTTTACTTTTCTTTAACTTTTTTTTTTAATCTTGTTGCTTCTCTTATTTTTATTTTATATTTATCTTATTTATATTTATTTTTAAAAAACTGGAAAAGGTGTTAATCTTATGGAAAATTCATTTACAGTATTCTGTCCGTATTTATTTTCCTAATTTTATTTTATTTAACTTCTGCCGTTTTTAAAGATTTCTTTTTTTATTCCCTTTTAAAAATAAAATTCATTTTCTTTCATATCTTTTCAGGTGAATAATCTTAAAAATATGTATTTAAAAAAAGCTGGAAAAGGGGTTAATCTTACGGAAAATTCCTTCAAAGTAATCAGTCCATATTTACTTTTATAATTTTATTTTGTTATATTTTTTTTTCATTCTTTGGCAAAGATTTTGTATTTCAGATTCTTTTACTTCCAAACTTCTGGAATGATACAATTTTTTAAAAATTATTTAGTTTAGTTTTTTAAATACAAATTTAAAATAGTACACTTGATTTTCAAAAAGAAAGGTGTTTTTTATGTTACGATGTTCTTTAAAGGGCTAATATCAATTTCAAAAATATTTGAAGTTCTAATAGTAGAAACATAATACATTTTTTAGTATTCAGTATGTTGAATAATTTGAAATTGTAAGCTATTTAAATGTGCAAGAATTGTTGAATTGAAAGTGTTCGATAATTTAAGATTGAAACATTTCAAACATTTATTTTTTAATAATTTGGCACCCCCAAAAATGATTTCTTTTGGTAAAAAAATAACATTATCTCAAGTTCAAAAATGATCTTTGTTAAAAATGATTGATAAAATTGATGAAAATATTCTCAAACTTAATCGTAACTGATTTTCGAAGAGAATTAAAGGCGAGCTTTATAAAAAAAATATTTCCGGTTACAAGTGTTGATTTAACAATAGTTATTTAGAGTTATATATTTTTTCTTTATCTTTAGGTCAAATTTTTTATTTAATCCTTCCTAATTTTGAAGGGTTCGTTTTATTCTTAGAAAGGTTTTTTTAAAAATCTCTTCGAAACGCTTTCATTACAACAATTTTATTAAAGAAAAATATTGTTTATGAAAATAAAAATAGTCTAATTTCTACATAAAAATTTAAATAGTACTAAATTTTGTAGACTTGCGACCGGGAAAAACCGGGACATGAAAGTGAATTTATTTTAATTGACAAGATGTAAATATAAATTAATTCATTCTCTTGAAAACTGAACTGTAGTTCGAGTATTAAAAATTGAACAATTTACATAATTTCATTTCCATATTTAATCCATTCAATTTGAAAACAGAAAAATTTTCAATTTTAAACAATTCGTAACTGAATTGTCCAGAGTGATAAATTTAAATTTTGAATTTTACAGTTATAATTGTTTTATTTAAAATTTAAAACTTGAAAAGATTTACAAAGTTTTTTAACAGAATTAGGTTTTTGAAGGTTTCGAACAAAAAAATTAGGAGCTTCTCAAGAATTTTGAAAGCTTTCAGAAAATATATTTTTTTTTTAATATTTCTGGGAAGATTTAATTTATTTCGAAAAATTACATAATTTTAAGAGAATGTTTAAAAATATTTCGAAACATTTCAAAATATTAAAAAGATTGGAAAAAAAGTTCTGGAAGATTTTGAGGCCATTTTTTTACAGGATTTTACAACATTTTTAGGAAAAATAGAAATCATTTAAAAAGATATTTAAAAGTCCTGAAAAAGTAAACTCGAAAAGGTTTCAAATAATTTAACAGATAATTAATATTTTTGATGATTTCGAAATTAAAATTTGTCTTTTTATTTTGAAAAATTACACAATTTTAAAAGAAGGTATAAAAAGATGGGACAACTGAAAAATCCCGAAAAATAAAAATTGTTATCAAAGATATTTTTTAAAATGTTTACATATTTTTAAAAGCATTGTTTGAATGCAAAATAACAATAATTGTATGAAAAAATGTTGAAATTTATTATTATTATTTAAAATTAAAAATTCGAGTTTTGAGAGTTTTTTTCGTATTTTTTGAAAATACTATGTATATTTATATATTTTTCTTAATTTATTGTTATTTTAAATTCAAAAAATAATTTGAAAAAACTTTCAACATTAAACAATTTTCTTTGATAAAAGTATTTGATTATTGTATTTTTAATAAATAAATAATATTTAATGAACAAACATTTTTTCAATTGTTTAAATTTAGGAATTTTATTTTCCGGGATTTTTTTGTTGCCTCTTCCGAAAAATAAAAGGGACGACTGAAAAATTCCGAAAAATAAAATTCCCGAAAAAAAATATTTGAAATAGAAAATTCCCGAAATATAAAAATGCCGCATTGGAAAATTCCCGAGCAGCTTCTAATATTCCCGAATATGAAAATTCCTAAATAATAAAATTTCCGACAGTTCATAATATTACCGATTTGAACATTTACGAATAATAAAATTCGCGACAACAAATTTCCGAATTCAAACGATTAAAAGGATTGTTTTTATCACAATTTTTTTATCGTTCAATGCATTTTTTATACTATTATTGATATTTAAAATAATTGAAAAAAATTCTCAATGAAAGCTTTTTTTTTGTAAATGTGCACAGTAATTTTTTCTAAATATTGCTCTTGTAATAAAAATCTTGTTCTTGTATTGTTCTTTAACGTTCAGAAATATAATTTTTAAAATTATTGTTATTTCAAATTCAAACAAAAATTTTACAAAAATACATTAAACATGCAAAAAAAATGGTGATCAAAATATTTAATTACTGTATTTTTGATAAATAAATATGATTTATTGAAAAATACTTCTTTTCAATTGTTTAAATTCCATAATTTTCTAATGTCGAGAATTTTGAATTATTGGATATTTTATAATTTGAACATTTTCTGACGAAAATTTTATTATTCAGGCATTTTCAATTTCGCTATTATTATAAATTGTTCGGGAATTTTATTATTCGAGAATTTTCCAAACCAGGATTTTTGTATTTCGGCAAATTTTCTATTTCGAATATTTTCTTTTTCGGGAATTTTACAGTGTTAGGAATTTTATTTTTCGGGATTTTTCAGTCGTCCCAAATAAAATTGCCGAATTGGATTTGAACCTTGTTTTAAAATCTGCATTGTATTTTTTTTTTTAATTACAAAAAAAGTTCTCAAAAATCAATTTATTTAACGTTATTTATATTATTTGTATTGCAAATTTTATACCTTCCAGTACATAAAAAATACAACTTTTATTTCTAAATTCAGATACTTTTTTAGTTATTTAATAAAATATCTTTGAAACAGGTTCGGAAAACAAACATCTTTCTCACAACGAAAATTTGGTTGATAATGTCGCATAATTATATTAATTAATATATGTACTTAAAATTCAGTGCGTATTTAACACATCAATACAAAGTTTGAAATAAAGGTATTTTCAATTTCAGTAGAAATCCCGTAAAAACATATTTTCAAATAAAAATATTACATTTTCAACAAGATAAGATGAATTTTTACCCAAATAGTTGAATTTCCTAAAAAAAATTTCAACAAAATATTACATAAATTATCTACCAAATAGTTGAATTTTCAACTGAAAAAGACAAATTTTTAACGAAATAGTTATATCTATTTCAATTTTGGTTGAATATTTATCTTTTTTTAGTTGAAAGTTCAACTATTTGGATAAAAATTGTTCTGTTTCAGTTGAAAATGCAACTATTTGGTAGAAAATTTATGTAATATGTTGTTGAACATTTTTTTGGGAAATTTTTGACAAAAAAAAGACAAACGAATTTTCAACAAGTCTTCAAAAGTCTGTTGAAACGAATTTTCAACTAAAATTGAAAAGTTTCACTTAAAAAAAAAATCAAAAACAATCAAAAACATGAATTTTCAAACAAAAAAAAAACAATTTTCAACAAAATAGTTAAATTTTTAACTAAAGAGATGAATTTCCAATAAATAGTTATTTGTTCAACCAAAAAGGTACATTCTGAACAAGAAAGATTAATTTTCTACCATAAAAGACCAATTTTCAACCAGAAATTGAATAGTTAAATTTCCAGTTGAAAAAATTAATTTTCAACCAACATAAAACGAATATAATATAATAAAATGAAAAATTAAATGAGGTCAAAATTCGATGTGCAAAAAATAAAAAAATACTTCATTCAAAGCCTTAAACAGTTCCAAAATTTCAAGTTTTCTGAATTTTCCAATTTTCTAATTGAAGCCGTTTTCCAAAAGTCAATCATAGTAATCTTCTTTTATATTTGTATAATATTAGTTCGCAATCGAATATTCCCCGCGCGCTGTAGCGAATGTATAATATTGCTATTTAAAAATAAAAAAAACATGCTTGACTAGTTGATTTAAGTAATTTTATTGTGTCTGAGTATTACACTTGATGAATTGATTACAATGCGCGATAAGTACAAAGGCAGAGAGCGCTCAAGTCTGCACCTTCTAAGAGTACAAAATGTTGTTCGAAAACCTTGTTCGAATCGCACACGAAAACACAAAACAAAATTCTACAATAATCTCGGAACCTCAACGTAGTTTAAATCATAAAAATTATTTTACAGTCAAAAACTGAGTGTGATGATAATTTACCATTTTTTTAAATCCTATTATTCCTATCACAATTCATTTTAACCACAAAAGATATACGCATCATCTAGTAATGTTTCACAGTATTCACTCTGCGATATCCATGGTTTATACCTTAATTAATTAATTAATCGCAAAACTTGAAACTTAAAGTAATCAGCTGTTTTTACAAATACAAAATAATTATTCTATTGCTTAAAAAAAAGCTCTTGAATTGTAAGTAATTAATTTATAATTATTTTTGACGAGATTCAACTTCTCCCAAAGAAATTCATTCGTTTTAAGCGTAGTTTCTTAAATTAAAGACATGTAATTGATCATATTATGCAAATCTTAAACATAAACTTATGAAGCACCACGAGTTAATATAATACAATAACGCTTAACGTATTTGTTACAAATAAACAATAATTGAGATAATGAGCAAAATTCAAGCCCATAAATAGATATAGCTGTGTCGTCATCTATTAAAGTTACTTTTCAAAAAATATATTGCCACAAATTATAGGTAATGTTATAACAGAAATGTTTTTGGGAAAGCTTTAGACCAAACCTATAATTACATAGAAAACTAATTTTTGAAATAAATAAAGTAGATCATAATTCAAATAGGTCGTACCTTTAAGTTTAGTCATTAGTATTTTCTTTGGTAAATGCGCATAATTTTATAGAGTTATAGACACTCACGTGATTAATACATTAGTTGCAACTGCAGATATATTACAGTTTTTCCATTACTGAGAGTGACAATAACGGGTGTAATTAGCAAAGAATTGCATTTGCAAGTATAGCAAAGTTGCGTCGAACTGTATTCAATAAATGTTGGTTTATATTCGGTGAAACAACGTTTGCTCATTTAACGTCTGCTCAAATTATTCACATGTTGTGTCTTTTGATTTAAACGACTTTTTGAAGCTTGCAAGATAACGGCAATTGCATCTTTTCCTTTCTTTAGAATAAGTAGTTTGCATTTATCGATACATAATAGGAATAATAAATTGCCATCATAGCCACTATTCAGGTGCTACAGGTAACAAATATTGCCAGGCATTTGCTAGGTCTCTGCTGATGATCATGCATCGCTTATGAAGCTTATCTTCAGGTTGCAAGTTTATCACCGGAAAGTCCTCCTAAAACACAATTAATTATTTCAACTGATTGACTTGAGGCATATAACAGGGTGTCTACTCAAATCCTAGAAAAAAATTCCCTGACAATTCCAGCTTTTTTTCCAGGCATCTTAAAATTTTTCTAGGTATAATTTTTATAGCACTTTTATAGTAAAATACAATAACTGTTTTTTCATTCGGGTACGTAACTTTATTAAAGGATAATTAATTCCTTATTGGGACAAGTTTCTACGGATTTAATTAATATGTTTAATTTAGAATTATTCATTTCTTGAATGTGTTCCTAAAGTCCATGAATTTGAATAATAAAAACAAATGTTTATTTAATTTTTATATACTTAAAATTCAGAGCATATTTAACATGTTAATATTTTGAATGAAAGATATTTTCCAGTTGAGTTGAAACCCTGTGAAAACAGGGAAATAAGGAGATTTTTCACGAAAGTAGGGAAATATATTCTTTTAAGTAAAATTAATATAAATAATATATTAAATACATTTTTAAACGCTTGAAATTCATAACATTTTGAAGTAGAAAAATATTCAATTTTCAACAGGATAGATGAATAATTAAACAAATATTTTATCTTTTAACTAAAAATGATGAATTTTCAATATAAACAAAATAAATTTTCAACCAAAAATGGAACAGTTAAATTCTAAGTTAAAAAAATTATTTTCAACTAAAGATAAAAACGAATTTTCAACAAAATAGTTAAATTTTCTACAAAAAAGACGAATTTGGAACCAAAAATTGAATAGGAAAATTTTTATTTAACAAAAATAATTTTCATCTAAAGAGATAATTTTTCAACTAAAATGATGGAATATTTCACTGGATTAGTTCAATTTTCAGTTAATAAAATTAATTTTCAACTATAAAAACGAATTTTCAACCAAATATGAAGTTCAATTTTCAACTGGAATAGTTTACTTTTCAGTTTACAAAATTTATTTTCAACCAAAATCAAACGAAATTTCAATAAAATTGTTAAGTTTTTAACCAAATAGATGAATTTTCAATTCAAACGATGAATCTCCAAAAACAAAAAAATGCTTTTGACAAACTGGATTAGTTAAAGTTTCAGTAAAAAAAAAATCAACATAACAGTTACATTTTCGACTGGAATAGAATAATTTTCAATTAAAATTATGAATATTTAACTGGAATAGGTTAATTTTCAACAACAAAAAAATTAATTTTAGATCAAGAAGATTAATTTTCTAAACAAAATAAAATATCTTCAACATCAGATATGAATTTTAAACTACAACAGATCAATTTTGAACCGAAAATTGAATGGGTAAAATTAAAGCTAAAAAATTAAATTTTTAACTAAAGAGATGAATTTTTAACTAAAATAATGGAATAATTCACTGGATTAGTTAAATTTTTCAGTTAAAAAATTATTTTTCAAGAAAAAAAAACAACTAGTTTTCAACCAAATAGTTAAATTTTCAACTGGCACAGTTTAATTTTCAGTATAAAAAAAATTATTTTCAACCAAGTAGTTGAATTTTCAACCAAAACGATGAATTTTAGACCAAGAAGAATAATTTTCTACCAAAAAAGCCGGATTTTTAACAAAAGACATGTATTTTAAACTAAAAAAGATAAATTTTTGAATACTTAAATTTAAAACCAAAAATAAAATAAATGTTTAACTGAAGAGATCAATTTTTAACTAAAACGATTGAATATTTCACTGGATTAGTTAAATTTGCAGTTAATGAAATTAAGTTTCAACTATAAAAACGAATTTTGAACCAAATAGTTAAATTTTCAACTGGAATAGTTTAATTTTCAGTTAAAAAATTTATTGTCAACCAAAAAGAACAATTTCAACATAAATTGTTAAATTTTCAACCAAATAGATGAATTTTCAATTCAAACGATGAATCTTCAACAAAAAAAAATGATTTTGAACAAACGAGTTTAACTTTCAACCAAGTAGTTGAATTTTCAACTAAAATCTTCAACTGAAATAGTCGAATTTTTAACAAAAAATACGAATATTCAACAAAGTAAGAAAAGTTTTTTTCACCAAAAAAGACGAATTTTCAATAAAATACATGAATTTTCTACTATAAAAGATAAAATTTTAAGCAAAACTTGAATATATGGAATACTGAACTAGATTAGTTTAATTATTGACGAATTTCAAAAAAATGGTTAAATTTTTAACTGGAATAATGCAAATTTTAGTTTAAAAAATTGATTATAAGAAAAAAACAACGGATTTTCATGAAAATTATTAAATTTTCACCCAAAGAGATGAATTTTCAATTAAAATTATGAAACATCAACAAAAAAAATGATGTTTTAACAAGAGAGTTTAACTTTCAATCAAGTAGTTGAATTTTCAACCAAAAAAGATCATTTGTCAACGAAAAATATAATAGTTTATATTTAAAAAAAGAGAGTTTAATTTTTAATCCACAGAGAAAAAAATTGCAACTAAACTGTTGATTTTTCAAGCAAAAATATGAATTTTGAACCAAAAAATTTTAATTTCCTACCAAAAAGGACTAATTTTCAACTAAATACATGAATTTGTAACTAAATAGTTGAATTTATAACTAAAATATAAAGCTACTTTTACAAATGACAAAACATTATTATATAATTTTATATTATAATTTTAAACAAATTTAAGCACGCTTTCGAAAAAATATCCTGACTTTAAAAAAAAAGTCCCTAGGCACCCTAATTGATTATAATTATAAGTAATTATATGTAATTCTACATAACAACAGAAAAAGTTAAACAAATTTGTACGCCAATGATAAATTATATTTATTTAATGTATAAATCAAATCAATCTTTACCTCACGAACGTCGTCCCACAGGATTTCTAAGATTCGTCTAAAAGTACAGAGCTCCGAGTAGTTAGTGAAGTGCACAACCCAATCTCCACTACTTTCATGAACTTCTCGACACGCGAATTCCTAATTCAGTAGAAGAAGCGTTAAAAATGTCTTACGTGGATCAAATTTCTGAAATATTATCAAGGATCACAGTCTTTTTACCTAATGCCCTTTTGAATTCATACATAAAAGACGAATTTTCAATAAAATAGTTTAACTTTCAACCAAATAAGACTTTTTAATCGAGAAAGTAAAAAATTTAACCAAATTCTTGAGCTTTCAAGCCAAAAAGTTGATTTTTGTATAAAACAATTGAATTTTTAACCCGCAAATATGAATTAAAAAAAAGAGTAAATTTTCAACCAAATAGTTGAATTTTTAACCCAAAAATACGAATTTTTAACAAATTAGTTCAACTTTTAACCAAGAAGTTGAAATTCTCAACGAAAAATGTAATAGTTGATATTTCAACCAAAAAAGAATTTAAGTTTTATTCAAAAACAGTTGAATTCATAAAGAAAATACGACATTTCAACAAAATAGTTGAATTTTATAACCAAAAAAGATTTTACATATTTTTAAATTTTACAAATATGCACCTTTTCAACCAAAGAGATGAATTTTTAATTAAAATTATGAATCTTCAACAACATCAAAAAATTGTTTTAATAAAGTAGTTCAGCTTTTAGCCAAGTTTTAGCCACACAGAATGTAAAGCAAAGTGTTGAGTTGTTGAGCCAAAAAGACAAATATTGTACAAAACAATTGAATTTTCAACCCACAAATATAAATTAAAAAAAAAAAGTAAATTATCAACCAAATAGTTGAATTTTAAAGTAAAAAAGACGAATTTTTAACAAAGTAGTTACATTTTAAACGAAAGAGATAAAGTTTCAACTAAAATGATGAATCTTCAACCAGAAAAAAAATTTAACAAATTAGTTCCACTTTTAACAAGTAGTGGAATTTTCAACCAAAAAAGATTAATTCTCAACGAAAAAATGTAATAGCAACCAGAAAAAACGAATTTTCACAAAATTATGTACATTTTCAACGAAAGATATGAATTTGCAATTACAATGATAAATCTTTAACCAAAAAATTTAAGTTTTAAGAATTTAGTTAAAATTATAACTAAATAGTTGAATATCCAACCAAAACCGATGAATTCTCAGCGAAAAATGTAATATTTAATATTTTAACCAAGAAAGATTTAAATTTTAAATTCAAAATATTTGTACTTTTAACAAAAAAAGATTTTTAGCCAAGAAAGAAAAAAATTCAACCAAATTGTTGAATTTGAAAACCAAAGGGTGAATTTTCTACAAAATAGTTGAATTTTCAACCCAAAATTAAGAATTTTTAACAAAAACGATAATTTGCAACAAAATAGTTGAAAACTCAAAAATCGAATTTTCAACAAAATAGTTACATTTTCAATCAAAAAAATGAATTTTCAACCAAAAAACTGAATTTTTAACTAAGTAGTTCGACCAAGTAGTCGAATTTTCAATAAAGAACAGTTGAATTTATTCAAAAGAGGTGAATTTTCAACAAAAAATCGAATTTTCAACCAAAATAGATTAATTTTCGACCAAACAGTTGCATTTTTTTTTGTCTCAAATTTTCAACAAATCACGAATGTAAAGAATTACTGAGTTTTGTGTCTTTTTAAATTATCTGAGAGCTTTTTACTGATTTTATACATTTAACTGTTCCATTTTCTTCAATTGATCTCTTTTAGTTGAAATTGAACTACATGGTTGAAAGTTGAACTAATTAGTACAAAATTAATTTTTTTATTTGACGATTTATCATTTCAGTTGAAAACTATTTTCAGTCTTTGATCTTCTTGCATTTTTTTCTAGTTTATTTTTATCTGAAGAAGTACTCTCACACAAAAATGAATTTTTATTCCAAAAAGATGAATTCTCAACGAAAAATGTAATAGTTGACATTTCAACCAAGAAATATTCAATTTTTAAATTAAGATCTAAAATAAACAAATTTTCAATAAAATAGTTGAACTTTCAACCAAAGAAGATTTGTATTCAAGAAAGAAAAAAATTTTCAACCACATTGTTGAATTTTCAAGCCAAAAAGATGAATTATCTACAAAACAATTGAATTTCCAACCCGAAATTACGAATTTTCAACAAAATAGTTAAATTTTTAACAAAATAGTTACATTTTCAAAGAAAATTATGAATTTTCAACTGAAATGACGAATCTTCAACCAAGAAAATGGATTTATAACAAAGTAGTTGAATATACAATAAAAACAGTTGAATTCATCCAAAATGGTTAATTTTCAATAAAAAATTGAATCCTCAACTAAAACAGATTAGTTTTCGTCAAACAATTATATTTTTAACAAAAAAGAGGAAATTTCTACCACAAGAGATTAATTTTCCACCAAAAAGTTAATTTTCAATGAAATAGTTGATTTTTCTACCAAAATCAACCAATTTGATTATTTATCATAATTTTTTTTCTACCAAATTTGCAACAAGTCATAAATGTAAACAATAACTGAGTTTTGTGTCTTTTTAAATTATCTGAGGGCTTTCTACTGATTTTATACATTTAACTGTTTCGTATTTTTAATTTATGTTTTTTAGTTGGAATTGAACTAGTATTTGGTTGAAAGCTGAAGTAATTAGTAAAAAATCCATTTTTTTTGTTTGAAGATTCATCATTTCAGTTAAAAACTATTTTTTAGTCTTTGATCTTCTTGAATTAAAGTGCTTAAGTATCCAACAGATTTTTGTAAGCTAGCTAAACAAATTTTTAACACAAAATTGTCTAGAAAACTTGCTAAAGAAAAGACGTTTCAATTAGAAGGCATTTTCGTTCATTATCAGGAATTCATCTCGTTTGGTTAAAAATTCCACTATTTGGTTGAATATTTAATTATATTGTTAAAAAGTCATATTTTTCATCAAAAATTTAACTACTTTGTTAAAAATCCATTTTTTAGTTGAAAGTTCACCTGTTTGCTCGAAAATTTAACTATTTTGATGAAAATTCGTTTCATGTTTGGTTGAAAATACATTTTTTAAACTGACAATTAAACTATTCCGTTTTTGGTTAAAAATATATCTTTTTTAGTTGAAATTTCAACTTTTTGGTTGAAAATTCATGTATTTTGTTCAGATTCGTCTTTCTTGGTAGAAATTTAATCTTCTTGGTTAAAATGTTATTCTTTTTGGTTAAAAATGCAACTTTTTGGCTGAAATATCAACTGTTACATGCCTCGTTGAGAATTCATATTTTTTGATTGGAAAGTTGATTATTTTACTGAAATTTGAACTACTTTGTAAAAAAAATAATTTTTTTTTTCATTAAGGATTCATGATCATAGTGAAAAATTCTACTATTTGCTTTCAAATGAACTTATACGCTAAAAATTCTACTGTTTTGTAGAAACTTAATCTTTTTGGCTTGAAAATTCAACAATTTGGTCGAAAATTAAACTATTTGGCTGAAAATCAAACTTTTTGGCTGAAAAATCCTAAATATGGTTTGAAAATTCAACTTTTTTGTAGGTAATTCGTCTTTTTGGCTTTAAAGTAAAATAATTGTCTTGAAAATTCACGAATTTTGTTCACAATTCGTCTTTTTTGGTAGAACATTAATCTTCTTGGTCGAAAATTCATCTTTTTGGATAAAAATCCATCAACTTTGTTAAAAAATTCATTTTGTTTGTGTTAAAAAAATTTTTTATCTGAAAATTTAACTATTCCATGTGTGGTTAAAACTCTATTCTGTATATTGGATAAGTTGGAAATTCGTCATTTTTTATAGAACATTAATCTTCTTGTTCAAAGTTATTTTGTTATCAGAGGTTTTATTTGAATATTTAACTATTCCATTTTTGCTCAAAACTATTATGTATATTGTATAAGTCAAAAATTCAACTAATTGGTAGAAAATTCACGTGTTTTGTTGAAAAGTCGTCTTTTTGGGTAGAAAATTATTCTTGTTTGTTGAAATTTCAAATCTTTGGTTGAGAATTCAACTGCCTTCTTAAAAATTCATCTTTCGAACTAATACTTGTGAGAATCACAAGTAATAGTTCTCATGATGCGGAATTCACAGCTCTCCCTTTTTATATATTGTAGATGTATATCAAAATCTGTGAAAATCCTCGGAACCACTTGAAATCTTCGAAATGCCATAAAAATTCTCTATATTCTCTAAAATCCTTTAAAATCCTTTGAAATATTTTTAAATCTCCTGGAATTTTTAGAAATCTCATTGAATCCTTCAAAATTCATGAAAATTCTTCGGCATCATTTATTTTTAAATCTCTTAAAAAATCCCTTAAAATCCTTCAAAACCTCTTTATACCTCTTCAGATCCCTTAAAATTCATTACAGACCTTTAAAATAAAGAATAAGATATCGATAAAAATCCCTGATATCTTTTTAAATTCGTGAAAATTTTTCGATATCACATGAAGTACCTTAAAATCCCTTAAAATCCAGTAACTTATTTTGAAATCTCATAAAATCCCGTAAAACTATTCAAAACCAAAAATCCCTTAATTAAAAATTCATGAAAATATTGCGGTATCATAAGAAATCCTGTAAAATCTTTTGAAATCCGTTAATATCCTTTGAAATATTAAAAAAATTTCCTGAAATCTTTAGAAATCTGCTTAAAACCTTCAAATTCATGAAAATACTTCGGCATCATTTATTTTGAAACCTCTTAAAATCCCTTAAAACACTTTAAAACCTGTAAAAATGCTTAAGATCATTTGAAATTTTCAAAATCCCATAAAATCCATTGAAATCTTTCCGAACCTTTTGAAGTCCCGTACAATATTATTTTGAAATCTCTTAAAATCCCTTAAAACCCTTGAAAACCTAAAATCCCATGAATTCAAAATTCATGAAAATTCTTCGGTATCAGATGAAATCCCTTAGAGTCCTTCGAAATACAGTGCATTTTTTTTAAATCTCTTAAAATACCTTAAAAATCCTTTAAAGCCTATGAAAATCCTTGGAATCGCTTGAAATATATCAGAAGCCATTAAAACTCCTTAAAATCCCTTAAAATGCCTCAAAATCCCCTAAAATCATCGAAATCCCTTTATATCTCTTAAATTACGTTAAAATATCTTAGAATCTTTTGATCTCGGGTTAAATCCCCTTAAATCTTTAGAAATCTCTTCAAATTCCTTCAAATCTTAAAAATCTGAATAGAATTCCCTGATATCTTTCAAAATTCATGAAAATACTTTTGTATCACATAAAATCTTTTAAATCTTTTGAAAACCAGTGAATTATTTTTAAATCCCTTAAAATCCCTTAAAACTCTTTGAAACCTAAAATCGCTTGAATTCAAAATTCAGGAAAATAATTCGATATCATATAAAATCCTTTAAGATTTGTGGAAATCTCTTAAAATCTATTTTAAAAAAACAGTTAAAATCCTCGAAATCTTGGAAATCCCTTTAAAATTCATTTGAAAATCATCCTTGGAAATCCCTTTCAGTGTATTAAAAACCATTAAAATTCCTTGAAGTCCCTGAAAATAATCGAAACCCCATTATATCTCTTAAAAAACCCTTAAAATCTTTTGAAATTCAGGGACTTATTTTGAAATCTCTTAAAATCCCTCAAAATCCTTTAAAACCTAAAATCCCCTGAATTCAAAATTCATGAAAATGCTTCAGTGTCACTCATGAAATTCCTTAAAATCCTTTGAAATCCATAGACTTATTTTTAAATCTCTTAAAATCCCTTAAAACTCTTTAAAACCTAAAATCTCCTGAATTCAAAATTCAGGAAAATACTTTTATATCACATGAAATCCTTTAAAATTCTTTTAAATCCAGAGACGTATTTTGAAATCTTTTAAAATCTCTTAAAACCCTTTAAAACCTATAAAAATCCTTGGAATCACTTGAAATCTTCAAAATCCCATTAAAAAAAACAATCCTTTAAAATCCGTGGAAATCTCTTAAAATCTATCAAAAAATTTAAATCCTTGAAATTTAAAGCAAAAATTTCGACATATTATGAGATCTCTTGAAATCTTTGAAATCCCTATAAAATTAATTTTAAAATCATCCTTGGAAATCCCTTTCATTATATTAAAAACCATTAAAATTCCTTGAAATCCATGAAAATAATCGAAACCCCAGTATATCTCTTAAAATCCCTTAAAACCCTTTGGAATCCTGTGACTTATATTAAATTCTCTTAAAATCCCCTGAAACTGTTTAAAACTTATAAAAATCCTTGAAAACAATTAAAATAATTAAAATCCCCTATGATCCTTTAAAATTCGTGGAAATCTCTTAAAATCTATTACAAAAAAACAACAGTTAAAATCTCTTAAAATCCCTCAAAACTTTAAAAACCTTGAAACCACCTTCAATCTTCAAAATCCCATGAAAATCCCCTATAAACCTTTAAAGTCCGTGGAAATCTCTTAAAATCTATTAACAAACAGTAAAAATCCTTGAAATTCCGAGAAAAATTTTTGAAATATTATGCGATCTCTTGAAATCCCTTTAAAATTCATTTGAAAATCATCCTTGGAAATCCCTTTCATTATATTAAAAACTATTAAAATTCCTTGAAATCCATGAAAATAATCGAAACCCCATTATATCTCTTAAAATCCCTTAAAACCCTTTGAAATCCTGTGACTTATATTAAATTCTCTTAAAATCCCTTGAAACTTTTTAAAACTTATGAAAATCCTTGAAAACAATTAAAATAATTAAAATCCCCTATGATCCTTTAAAATTCATGGAAATCTCTTGAAATCGATTACAAAAAAAAACAGTTAGAATCTCTTAAAATCCCTGAAAACTCTTTAAAACCCTCGAAACCACCTTAAATCTTCAAAATCCCATGAAAATCCCCTATAAACCTTTAAAATTCGTGGAAATCTCTTAAAATCTATTAAAAAACAGTTAAAATCCTTGCAATTTCGTAAAAAATGTGAAATCTATGAAATCCCATTCAAATTCATTGAATTCTTTAAAATCCGTTGGAATTTTTCAGAATCTTTTGAAATCCCTTTCAATATATTAAAAGGCATTAAAATACCTCGAAATTTCTTAAAATAATCGAAATCCCTTCATATCTTTTAAAATCTGTTAAAATCCCTTTAAATTCACTGCCTTATTTTAAAAAATTTTTAAATCATTTAAAACTCTTTAAAGCCTGTAAAAATCTTTGAAATCGCTTGAAATTTTCAAAACCCGTGTAAATCCTCTAAAGTCTATAAAAATCAATTAAAATCCTTGAAATTCTGAGAAATATTATGAAATCTTGCAAGATCCTTTGAAATCTCTTTAAAATTCATTGAAATGCTCAGAATCCATGGGAACCTTTCCGAATCTCTTGAAATCCCTTAAAATATATTAAAAATTTTTAAAAACCATTAAGATCCCTCGAAATCGCTTGAAATCATCGAAACCCCTTTATATCTCCTAAATTCCCCGAAAATCCTTTGAAATCTTTTAAAATCCCTGAAATATTCGGAAATTTCTTAAAATCCCTTAAAACTCTTTAAAACCTATGAAAATCCTTGAAATTTCTTGAAATCTTCCAAATCTCCTGTAATCCTTTAAAATCCCTTCTAATCTCTGAAAATCGGATAAAATCTTCGAAGTGCTGTGAAATATTTCGAAATCATTGAAATTCCTTTAAAATGCAATTAAAATTCATCCACTGAAACCTTTTAAAAGTCATTAAAATTTCTCGAAATCCCTTAAAATTACCGAAAATCCTTTATATCTTTTAAAACCCCTGAAACCCCTTTGAAATCTTTTAAAATGCCCTGAAATCTTTTGAAAGCAATTAAAATTCCTCGAAATCAGTTATTTTTATTGTTGAATGAGTAAGCTTTACTGATTCATCAGTAAAGAGTAACTGATTCATAGCTACAGTTCAGCCACTGATTAATAATTAGCAAAAATTGTAACAGATTCAAATTTATAGAAATTTAAATTCCGTTAAATCTGTTGAAATCTCTTAAAATCCCGTGAAATCATCGATACCCCTTTATAGCTCTTAAAATCCACTAAAATACTTTGAAATCCTCTAAAATCTCTATAAATCCATTAAAATCTTTGAACTCTCATTGAAATCCCCTGTTATCTTTCAGAATTCGTGAAAATACTTCGCTATCACATTAAATCCTTTAAAATCCCGTGAATTAGTTTGAAATATTTCGAAATCTCTTCCAACTCCTACAAACCTCTTTAAATCCCTTGAAATCCGCGAAAATCGCATTTAATTCCTTAAAATCCCACAAAATCCGTAGGAATCTTTCTAAATCTATTGAAATCCTAAGAAATATATTAAAATACATTAACATCCCTGAAAACCCTTTGAAATCTTTTAAAATCACTTGAAATGTTTTGAAAGCCATTAACATTCCTCGAAAACCCTTTAAATCTCATTAAAATTCCCTGATATTGTTCAAAATTCGTGAAAATACTTCGGTATCACATGAAATCCATTAAAATCCTTTGAAATCCAGTTATTTATTTTGAAATCTCTTAAAATCCCTTAAAACCATTTAAAACCTATAAAAATCGCTTGAAATCTTAAAAATCCCCTATAATCCTTTAAAGTCCGTGGAAATCCCTTAAAATCTCTAAAAATCGGTTAAAATCTTTGAAATCCCTTTAAAATTCAATCAAAATTCATCCATTAAAATAGTTTAAAAGTCATTAAAATTCATGGAAATTCCTTAAAATCGCCAAAACCTCTTTACATCTCTTAAAATCCGTTAAAATCTTTTTAAATTTTTCAAAATTTTTTAATTCACCCGAAATCTCTTCAAATCCCTTTACATTTTCAAAATCTTATCAAAATCCCTTGATACACTTTTTCGTGAAAATTCGTGAAAATACTTCGGTATCACATGAAATCCTTTGAAATCCAGTGTATTAATTTGTAAATCTCATAAAATCTTTTAAAACCTGTGGAAATTCTGGAAATCTTCAAAATCCCATGAAAATCCCGTACAATCCTTTGAATTCCATGGAAATCCCTTGAAATCACCAAAACCTCTTTATATCTATTAAAATCTGTGAAAATCTTTTTAAAATTTTTGCAAAACTTTTAAAATCCCCTGAAATCTCTTCAAATCTCTTTAAAATTCGTGAAAATACTTAAATATCACATGAAATCCTTTGAAATCCAATATTTA